>JBBCBC010000004.1:4770073-4794167 GCA_037126765.1 Stenogyne calaminthoides | reverse complement strand
ATAACAACTTGATGTGTTACTACATGAACAAAAGAGTGTTACTCTATGAGCAAAAGAGTGTTACTACATGAACAAAAAACCAAGATAAACAAGCGAAAAAATATCATCAGTAAACGAGTGTTACTACATGAACAAAAATCAGTACAAACGCATAAACAAACCCATAACAAACAGAGAAGAAATTCTCAGTCCAAAATTACAGATTTACATAACAACTTGATGTGTTACTACATGAACAAAAGAGTGTTACCCTATGAGCAAAAGAGTGTTACTACATGAACAAAACCAGTACAAACGCGAACAAAATCATCAATCTAAAATTACAGATTGTGAAATTGAGAAGAATATGGAAGAGAAAAAAGAAAAAGATGAACATGAGAAGAGAGGAGAAGGAAGAACCTGAAAAAGCAGCGTTGTGAAAATCAAACTGAAGAAATCTGGTGGCTGCGAGACGCGAGGAAGAAGAAGTCCTGCCCGACCCGCGCGTTTCAGGCCTGCGAAAAAAAAAAGCCCAATAAACCTATAATTGCACATATGGCTTGTATGCAATATTGCATACAAGTTTTTGCGAATATAATATCAACTTTTGCAATTATTGATCGATATATCTTAATCTTTATTAGACCTATGTTCATGCAACACAACATAATTATTTTAAAACTGAATGTAATATTGAAACACAAAATTAAAAATAAATTATAGAATAACTAAAATAGAAAAGCCGATGGATACTAATGACAATTAACTTCTATTACGTCACAACTCTGCCTAAATATATTAGAGAGAAGAAAATCCATATGATTACAGACCTATATACCTTTCTATAGTAATGAAGATCTAAATGATGTGGAAGATTATACGATAAGGAATATCCAAAGGAAAGTCCCATCCCATGCATTAATTAAACACATATGTATGATTGTGAAAATTGGGAACACATTATAATTATCGGATATTAATTTCTTTATTCTGGGATAGTGATGTAGCATAATAAGAATGTTTACATATTATTTTACACAACAAGCACAAGCGGGGATAGCTCAGTTGGGAGAGCGTCAGACTGAAGATCTGAAGGTCACGTGTTCGATCCACGTTCACCGCATTCTTTATTTTATATAAATATTTTTCCAAAAGTTACTATTTACTGCCAGTTATTACAATTTTTCTTTATTTTATATAAATATTTTTCCAAAAGTTACTATTTACTGCCAGTTATTACAATTTCCCTGAAAATCATGTTGTAGAATTTTGGACATTGATTACAGATCATGACAAGACTTAGTCATTTAAACCAAAGGCTTGTGAATTACTTGACCAAATTTCCCTGAAAATCATGTTGTAGTCATTTAACCCCGGACCACGAATCCCAGATCCCGCCCATCATACACTGCGCTAAACAAAATGGTGTGGAAATTAGAACTCGAAGTGGTGGCCATGACTTCGAGGCACTTTCTTCTATATCACAAGTCTCATTTGTGATCATTGATTTGATCAAGCTTAGCGATATACGAGTTGATGTTGAGTCAAAAAGTGCATGGGTCGAAGCTGGTGCAACCCTGGGGTCTTTGTATTACAGGATCGCGGAGAAAACCCGGACTTTAGGGTTTCCCGCGGGCCTTTGCGCAACTGTTGGTGTTGGTGGGCACATCAGCGGAGGTGGCTACGGCACATTGATGAGAAAATACGGGATGGCTGAGACACACCCGAGGCTTTATTGAACAGGACACAGCCTAATAAATCATACTTGAAAAGAGTAACTGATTACGTGGAGACACCCATTTCTCTCAGAGGGGTTGAAGGCATGACCAGACTATACTATGAACCAGAAGCCAGACTATCTACACTTTCTTTCGTTCCATACGGTGGAATAATGTCTGAAATACCAGAATCTGCCATTGCTTATCCTCATAGAGCCGGTAACTTGTATCATGTCTTTCATACAGTCTACTGGCAAGCAAACGATGCTCAAAATACAGATAGATTCGTAAAATGGCTTAACAGGGCCTCCCGTTATATGACTCCATACGTGTCAAAGAACCCAAGGGGTGCATACCAGAACTACAGAGATCTTGACATTGGAGTCAATAACGCCGTGGCAAAGACTAGTGTTGCACAAGCAAGCGTTTGGGGTGTCAGATATTTCAAGAATAATTTCGATCGCCTTGTTTGGGTCAAAACCAAAGTTGATCCACACAATTTCTTCAGGCACGCATTCCACCACTGCAGAAATATTGATCAAATTGAAGGGTCCCGATTGAGATATTCCTGAGGAAATTTGAATGATACAATTCCAATGCATTATCATATACTTTCAGTTCATTATCATTTACTTTGAATTCATTACTCTACTCTTTGGTGAATAATATCTTGTTGTAATAGTTGTAATTGTATGCCTTAAAACAAATAAAAATAAAATTCAATTGTTCTTTAAGTACTTTACTTATAATTTCGGGCTCAAATTAGAATTATTTGGGCTAATTTAGTTTGAAATTACTACTTTTTAAAGTTACGATCCTTATTTTATCTGCCAAAAAATTACGATTCTTGTTTTATCATCCCTTAAAGTTAGGGTCCTTAAAAAAAATCCAGATAAAACTGTTGTAGCACAAATCAAATTGGATATGTGCTCGTATCCGACACGTCAGCAGGGCCCACCTAGGCCCAAATCGACCCGACCCGACAGGAGATCAGGTACTCAAAAATAGGTGAATTCGACATGTTGTGAGCATATTGCACGAGGTCAGTCCCGACCTGAGATACCATGGGATAAAGAAGATGGAATTTTACCAAGGCTAACACCTCGCAGATCGCCAAAAGAGCCATCAAGGCCCGACCGGAGGATGTGCGATCAGAGCGACCTTGAGGACCTCGGTCTGACATAAATGCAGAGCATTAACTACGACTGGGCGGGTGTCAGACAGGCGACTCCGGAGAACTTTCCTAAACCATACCTAAATCAGAGATATATCAGCAAAGGATGACGCCGATTGACTTTTCAGTGTACCTAAATGGCTAATTCCCTGCAAATACGGGAATTATCTGGGTCAATGTGTAAGCGAGCACTACAAAAAACGCGCGTTTTACCGACGGAAATTAGCGACGGTTACAAAAATTGTCGCAAATAGCGACAGTTTTTACGACGGTTACAGTCAAATGGTCAAAGTCAACAATTTTAGCGACGGTCTAGAGAACCGTCGCAAATAGCGACGGTTTTAGCTACGATTTTAGCGACGTTTTGGACTAATCCCTTTAGTGACGGTATTAGCGATGGTTTTTGTGACGTATTTAGCGACAATTTTTTAGCGATGGTTTTAGCTACGGATTAGCGACGGTTTTTTTTTATTTTTTTAATTTTTTTTAATTTTTTTTAAATATTAATTATGTTTTTTTTTTTTATGTTTCAGGATTATACAAGATTTTTTAATTGTTTTTAATGCAACTTACCGTATATTTAATTTATAGTCACTTGGAGAAGAGTTCCACCTGACCGTAGTCAGATCTATTTCGAGGAGTTTACGGTATAAAATTTAATTCATAGTATATTTAAATATATATATTGACTAAAAGTAGTACTTGTTTAAATAGAAAAATAGTACATATTTAAATGAAAGTATTACTTGTTAAATGAAAAAAATATTACTTAAGTTTAAAAAGAAAAGTAGTACTTGTTTAAATAGAAAAGTAGTACTTGTTTAAATGAAAAATAGTACTTGTTTAAATAGAAAAATATTACTTGTTTAAATAGAAAAGTAGTACTTGTTTAAATAGAAAAGTAGTACTTGGTTAAATGAAAAGTATGACTTGTTTAAATAATAGAAAGTATTACTTGTTTAAATGAAAGGTATTACTTGTTTAAATGAAAAGTATTACTTGTTTAAATAGAAAGGTAGTAGTTGTTTAAATAGAAAAGTAGTACTTATTTAAATGAAAAGTAGTACTTGTTTAAATGAAAAGTATTACTTGTTTAAATAGAAAAGTATTATTTGTTTAAATAGAAAAGTAGTACTTGTTTAAATGAAAAGTAGTACTTGTTTAAATGAAAAGTATTATTTGTTTAAATGAAAGGTATTACTTGTTTAAATGAAAATTAGTACTTGTTAAAATGAAAAGTAGTACTTGTTTAAATGAAAATTAATACTTATTTAAATGTAAAGTATTACTTGTTTAAATAGAAAACTAGTACTTGTTTAAATAGAAAAGTATTACTTGTTTAAATTAAAAGTATTACTTATTTAAATAATAGAAAATATTACTTGTTTAAATGAAAGGTATTACATCTTTAAATGAAAAATATTACTTGTTAAATGAAAAGTAGTACTTGTTTAAATGAAAAGTATTACTTGTTTAAATAGAAAAGTATTACTTGTTTAAATAGAAAAGTATTACTTGTTTAAATAGAAAAGTAGTACTTGGTTAAATGAAAAGTAGTACTTGGTTAAATTAAAAGTATTGTTTAAATAATAGAAAGTATTACTTGTTTAAATGAAAGGTATTACTTGTTTTAATGAAAACTATTACTTGTTAAATAATAAGTATTACTTGTTTAAATAGAAAAGTAGTAGTTGTTTAAATAGAAAAGTAGTACTTGTTTAAATAGAAAAGTATTACTTGTTTAAATAGAAAGTAGTACAGTACTTGTTTAAATAGAAAAATATTACTTGTTTAAATGAAAAGTAGTACTTGTTTAAATAGAAAGTAATACTTTTTTAAATAGAAAAGTAGTACTTGTTTAAATGAAAACTATTACTTGTTAAATTAAAAGTATTACTTGTTTAAATAAAAAGGTAGTACTTGTTTAAATAGAAATGTAGTACATGTTTAAATGGAAAGTAATACTTGTTTAAATAGAAAAGTAGTACTTGTTCAAATGAAAAGTATTACTTGTTAAATTAAAAGTATTACTTGTTTAAATAGAAAAGTATTCTTTAAATAGAAAAGTATTACTTGTTTAAATAGAAAGTAATACTTTTTTAAATAGAAAAGTAGTACTTGTTTAAATGAAAAGTATTACTTGTTAAATTAAAAGTATTACTTGTTTAAATATAAAAGTAGTACTTGTTTAAATGAAAAGTAATACTTGTTTAAATGAAAGGTATTATATATTTAAATGAAAGGTATTACTTGTTTAAATGAGAAGTAGTACTTGTTAAAACAAAAAGTAATACTTGTTTAAATGAAAAGTAGTACTTGTTTTAATAGAAAGTATCATTTGTTTAAATGAAAAGTAGTAGTTGTTTAAATAGAAAAGTAGTACGTGTTTAAATGAAAAGTAGTACTTGTTTAAATAGAAAAGTGTTACTTGTTTAAATAGAAAAGTAGTACTTGTTTAAATAGAAAAGTAGTACTTGGTTAAATGAAAAACATTATTTGTTTAAATTAAAAGTATTACTTGTTTAAATAGAAAATATTGCTTGTTTAAATGAAAAGTAGTACTTGTTTAAATAGAAAGTATTATTTGTTTAAATAGAAAGTAGTACTTTTTTAAATAGATAGTAGTATTTGTTTAAAAAAATGAATTTTTAGGAAAAAATATTTGTAATATAAAAAATATATATAATTAGTATATAATCATTTGTTTAAAAGAATATAATCATTTATTTATAATTTATAATATAAAAAATATATATAATTAGTATTTTATATATTATTAGATAGTTAAATTAAATAAATGAAATAATTTTTTAAAAAAAAAGTGTTAAAAAAATGAATTAATATATTTTAATATAATACAATTTAATTTTAATTTATAAATAAATAAAAAAATAAAAATTATTATATTAAAATGTGGTTAAATTATTAAATTAGATAATTGAAATAAATGATTTAATTTTTTTTTTGAAAAAAAACGATTTTTAGGACATATAGAATTAATTTCATTAAGTAAACGCAAGAAAGCAAGTGCCCGAGCGGTTTGATCCCACTCGGTTAATTCATAAGAGATTTTCGAAAAATATGAAATATAGTAAGAAAGATTTTCTTGATTTTCTTGAAAAGATATTATGGAAGATATGTATTTCTTGAAATACAAGAATATCTCATAAATTCAAGAAGATCCAAATCTTGGAATCTTGACACCCTATATTTCGAAAATATCCATAGCAAATAGAGAAGGTGGGATTTTGTGGAATATTATAATTATGGGAGAAAGAATATAGGAGATATATTCAAGATTTCTTGGAGATCAAGAAAAGATTTTCCCACGTTATTTTAACCTAAAATTCGACCACCTCATGCTCTATAAATAGGGGATGATTCTTTCATTCCCAAGTACAATTCCATGTGCTAGAAAAATTAGTAAATCCACAAAGGTGGTGCAACATAATTTATTTTCCTTTTGTTAAATCGTTCACAAGAGTCCTTCCACCGGATAGTTGAACGAGGACTAAGGGAATACTTGGGAAGTCCTTTCGGTTAGTCTATTCAGCCACACCGTTGCCACCCGGGTGTACCGAACACTCATAGTGTATTTTAGAAGCGTGCAACTATACAAAACAATAACATGCAACTATTCCAAACAGAAGCATGGAACTATGTTCCCATATTAACAGTTGTACTTTTCTGTGTAAATAAGTTGCACTTTTAAGCATAACAAGTTGCACGCTTCTAAAATACACTATGAACATACGGTGCACCTGGGTTCATACAAGAACTAGCCGGAACAAATTTATGTATGTTATTTACTTTGTTAATACATGTATTGATATCATTTATACACGAATCTCTAACGAATATGTGCTTCGTAAGACCATAATTTTCAACGACATGCTACAGTACTCAATTATTCACACGCGCACATAATTTAAGAATGGTTATGAACTTGTACTTGTATTTTAGAGCTAACTGAATGACAAAATTGAATTATATAATAATTTAATTGTCAATGCTTTTCCGTTTTTCTATTTTTTTATTAAAGTTCAAATTTCAATCTCAGTAGATTATTTATTTGTGATATATATTAACTAATTAATTAAGAGCTGACGGAATGTACGGTGTAGGCTGCGTAGTGCGTACAATTAGTACAATTCTCTTCTCACCAAATCCAGGATTTATTCAAACATAACTAATAAAATATTACTTCCACAACTCTTTCCATTATTACAAAGAAACAATACAAGTCAAATATCATTATTAATCTTACAGAATGAAATCAAATCAAATAAATATTAAATGCACAGAACACTACAACAATTACAAGTTAAAGAAAGCACACGCGTACACGTAATTGCGAAGTGAACTACGTGTTAGTCCTCGTGATATATCCTTAATCATCTTTCTTGGTCCACCTTGATGGAATGCTTTGTTCGTTTCTAAAGAAGTCCTCTGGATCAAAGACAGTTTTCACCCGAACAAGCCGATCAAAATTACCCTTGAAATATTTGATGCCCCAAACGCTTGCTTGTGCATAACTTGTCGGTCCTTCAATGTTGTTGACTCCGATATCAAGATCTCTATAATTGATGTATGCTGCCCTGGGGTTCTTTGAGACATAAAGAGCCATGTAGCTGTAGAGCCTCCTAATCCAACTTATGTATCTGTCTGTATTTTGAACTTCGTTTGCTTGCCAATATACCAAATGCTGGATTTTGTACAAATTGCCAGCTCTATGTGGAAATGGAATGGCGGATTCAGGAATTTCATCCATTCTTCCACCGTACGGGCTTAAGATGACGACTGACTCATCGGCTTCTTGTTCGTAAAATAGTCTCCAGATTCCTTCGAGTCCATATTCAGGAATAGGTGTTTGCACGTAATCTGATTTCGCTTTGAAGTAAGGTACACTGGGTTGAGTCCTGTTGAGTAAAACCTCACGTGAGTCGATGGGGAACCCAGCAGAATTCAGGATGGATTGAATCCAGCTCATTTCCCTGCAATCTTCTCTTACCAAACCCAACTCAGGAAACCTTTGTTGCATCATTGGAAGCAACCTGTCGATTCCTCCAAGGAATGTTGAATTAAAGGAGGCAAGAATAGTCATGTTCCTTCCATCTTGGCCGGAATTCGCCCTTGTTATAGTGATACTAATGAACAATTCTTTGTCCAATCTGGGTGCAACATATTGCCAGCGGTGAATGAGTTGAGTAGCATTTTGTTCTAGAGTCTTCTCAATTGTGAAAACAGTAACTTTTTCGGGAACATCCACCAGTTGTACCTTCCATGCAGTTATTATCCCAAAACTGGCACCTCCACCACCTCTAATGGCCAAGAACAGGTCTTCGCCCATTGATTTTCTGCTGAGAATTCTTCCTTTAACATCGACTATTCTTGCATCAAGACCTGATCTGCAGCCAAGCCGTATTTTCTCAACAATGAGCCGTAGCCACCTCCACTGAAATGCCCACCAATACAACAGTCGGGCAAACTCCAGCAGGAAACCCTAGAATAGGGCTTTTCTCAGCGATCCTGTAGTATAATGAGCCAATCGTGGCACCAGGTTCGACCCAAGCGGTTTTCTCCTCAGCATTAACTGTGATTTTTCTGAGGTTGATCAAATCAACAATCACAAATGGGACTTCTGATACATAGGATAGTGCCTCATAGTCATGGCCGCCACTTCGAGTTCTAATTTCCATGTCATTTTCTTTAGCGCAGTAGATGACAGGGGGGATTTCGGATTCATGTTTTGGGGTTATAATCACATGGGGCTTTGGGGTAGAATCTGATGTGAATCTCAGGTTATGGATAGAAAACCGTAGGATGGAAGTGTAAGAAGTGTTGCTTGGGGTGTAAGTATAATTAGAAATTGATGGGTAGTTATGGAGACATTCAAGAAAATCTTCTTGATCATTTGCGATATATATTAACTAAATTAATTTCCAAATTACTAAATTAAGTAGGGATAAATGAATTACTTAATTCATTGCTAATTCATGTCATATATTAATTTTTTAGTCTGCAAAGAATTACCTAATTCATTGCTAATTAATTTCCAAATTACTAAATTAAGTAGGGATAAATGAAAAGCAGTGGGGTTTAAAGAAATATGATAAGAGGCCAAACATATTGTTTTAAGGACGACGTACGTCTAATTCAGTGAGGCAAACGAAGTATTGGACCAACGATAGTATCCCTTGCATCTTCGTGATCAAATCTTTCGTAGGTAGGATCGCGTGAACCGTTAAAGTAGAGTTCGCGTTCATCTTCCATCACACGGAATGAGGGAAATCCGGTGCTGGCAATATATGTTGGATTGAAACAAGAATAGTTTGGCTCCTCATCATCATGTTCCCCGGATATATGCCTCGATGACATTTCTGATTAGATTACCGGTGGAAATTCCCCGAAAATAACCTGGGGTAATTTGCTAAATTTCTTTGGATGAATCATCATTCATATTCTTTTGGAATTGTGTAGTTGGATTAAAAAAATTAAAAAACAATGGTTGAATGTGTTGTAAATTAATTGTTTGTTTTCAAATTGTTTGGTGAAGTAGTTTTTGGGATCTTTTGGTGGTGTTTGATGATTTTGATTAATTATATACTGTAATTGATTCCTCCTCTGATCCATCTCTTAATTCGATGAACGTGAAAAAAGGCCTGACAAAGCATTCAGAGGAGAAATGAATGAAATTTCCATCGGCCGAAGTATGCAGAAATAAAAATATCAAAGATGGAGGACAGGAGATCGGGTGTCGTTATGCTGCATGGTTCAAGCAGGAACTGGAGTCTGGAGATGAGGAGCGAACAATTCTGGTTTCTATCCAACATATATTACCCAACACCGGATTTTCCTCATTTCATGCCCAGAATCCGGTGTTGGGTAATATATGTTGGATTGAAACCAGAATTGTTTGGCTCCTCATCTCTCGTTCCTGCTAGAGCCATACAACATAACGATGTTCAAATTTCAATCTCAGTAGATTATTAATTTATTTGTGATATATATTAACTAATTAATTAAGAGTTGACGGAATGTACGGTGTAGGCTGCTTGCAAATTAGTACAATATTTTTCTTTTTCCTCATCCGATTTCCTTAATTCTGATCTTCTCACCAAATCCAGGATTTATTCAAACATAACTAATAGAATATTATTACAAAGAAACAATACAGGTCAAATACCATTATTCTTGCAGAATTAAATACACAGAACATTATACAATAACAAGTTAAAGAAAGCACACATGTACACGTAATTGTGAAGTGAATTACGTGTTAGTCTTCATGATATATCCTTAATCATCTTTCTCGGTCCACCTAGATGGAATGCTTTGTTCGTTTCTAAAGAAGTTCTCCGGATCAACGACAGTTTTCACCCGAACAAGCCGATCAAAATTACCCTTGAAATATTTGATGCCCCAAACGCTTGCTTGTGCATAACTTGTCGGTCCTTCATTGTTGTTGACTCCGATATCAAGATCTCTATAATTGATGTATGCTGCCCTGGGGTTCTTTGAGACATAAAGAGCCATGTAGCTGTAGAGCCTCCTAATCCAACTTATGTATCTGTCCGTATTTTGAACTTCGTTTGCTTGCCAATACACCAAATGCTGGATTTTGTACAAGTTGCCTGCTCTGTGTGGAAATGGAATGGCGGATTCAGGAATTTCATCCATTCTTCCACCGTAAGGGCTGAAGATAACTTCAGACTCATCTGCTTCTGGTTCGTAAAATAGTCTCCAGATGCCTTCGAGTCCATATTCAGGAATAGGTTTCTGTACGTAATCTGATTTCGCTTTGAAGTAAGGTACGCTGGGCTGAGTCCTGTTGAGCAAAACTTCACGTGAGTCTATAGGGAACCCTGCAAAATACAGGATAGATTGGATCCAGCTCATTTCCCTGCAGTCTTCTCTTACCAAACCCAACTCAGGAAACCTTTCTTGCATCATTGGAAGCAATTTGTCGACCTCGCCAAGGAAAATTGAATTAAAGGCAGCACGAATGGTCATGTTCCTTCCATTTTGGCTGGAATTCACCTTTCTTATAATGATTCTAATGAACAAGTCTTTGTCCATTTTGGGTGCAACGTATTGCCAGCGGTGAATGAGTTGAGTAGCATTTTGTTCCAGAGTTTTCTGGATTGTGAAAACAGTGACCTTTTCTGGAACGTCCACCAGTTGTACCTTCCATGCAGTTATTATGCCGAAGCTGGCACCTCCACCACCTCTAATGGCCCAGAATAGATCTTCGCCCATTGATTTTCTGTCGAGAATTCTTCCATTAACGTCGACTATTCTTGCATCAACAACCTGATCTGCAGCCAAGCCGTATTTTCTCAGCAAAGTGCCGTAGCCACCTCCACTGAAATGCCCACCAATACCAACTGTCGGGCAAACTCCAGCAGGAAACCCTAGAATCGGGCTTTTCTCCGCGATTCTATAATATAATGAGCCAATGTTGGCACCAGGTTCGACCCAAGCGGTTTTCTCCTCAACATTAACTGTGATTTTACTGAGGTTGATCAAATCAACAATCACAAACGGGACTTCTGACACATAGGATAGTGCCTCGTAGTCATGGCCGCCACTTCGAGTTCTAATTTCCATGTCATTTTCTTTAGCGCAGTAGATGACAGGGGGGATTTCGGATTCATGTTTTGGGGTTATAATCACATGGGGCTTTGGGGTAGAATCTGATGTGAATCTCAGGTTATGGATAGAAAACCGTAGGATGGAAGTGTAAGAAGTGTTGCTTGGGGTGTAAGTATAATTAGAAATTGATGGGTAGTTATGGAGACATTCAAGAAAATCTTCTTGATCATTTGCGATATATATTAACTAAATTAATTTCCAAATTACTAAATTAAGTAGGGATAAATGAATTACTTAATTCATTGCTAATTCATGTCATATATTAATTTTTTAGTCTGCAAAGAATTACCTAATTCATTGCTAATTAATTTCCAAATTACTAAATTAAGTAGGGATAAATGAAAAGCAGTGGGGTTTAAAGAAATATGATAAGAGGCCAAACATATTGTTTTAAGGACGACGTACGTCTAATTCAGTGAGGCAAACGAAGTATTGGACCAACGATAGTATCCCTTGCATCTTCGTGATCAAATCTTTCGTAGGTAGGATCGCGTGAACCGTTAAAGTAGAGTTCGCGTTCATCTTCCATCACACGGAATGAGGGAAATCCGGTGCTGGCAATATATGTTGGATTGAAACAAGAATAGTTTGGCTCCTCATCATCATGTTCCCCGGATATATGCCTCGATGACATTTCTGATTAGATTACCGGTGGAAATTCCCCGAAAATAACCTGGGGTAATTTGCTAAATTTCTTTGGATGAATCATCATTCATATTCTTTTGGAATTGTGTAGTTGGATTAAAAAAATTAAAAAACAATGGTTGAATGTGTTGTAAATTAATTGTTTGTTTTCAAATTGTTTGGTGAAGTAGTTTTTGGGATCTTTTGGTGGTGTTTGATGATTTTGATTAATTATATACTGTAATTGATTCCTCCTCTGATCCATCTCTTAATTCGATGAACGTGAAAAAAGGCCTGACAAAGCATTCAGAGGAGAAATGAATGAAATTTCCATCGGCCGAAGTATGCAGTAATAAAAATATCAAAGATGGAGGACAGGAGATCGGGTGTCGTTATGCTGCATGGTTCAAGCAGGAACTGGAGTCTGGAGATGAGGAGCGAACAATTCTGGTTTCTATCCAACATATATTACCCAACACCGGATTTTCCTCATTTCATGCCCAGAATCCGGTGTTGGGTAATATATGTTGGATTGAAACCAGAATTGTTTGGCTCCTCATCTCTCGTTCCTGCTAGAGCCATACAACATAACGATGTTCAAATTTCAATCTCAGTAGATTATTAATTTATTTGTGATATATATTAACTAATTAATTAAGAGTTGACGGAATGTACGGTGTAGGCTGCTTGCAAATTAGTACAATATTTTTCTTTTTCCTCATCCGATTTCCTTAATTCTGATCTTCTCACCAAATCCAGGATTTATTCAAACATAACTAATAGAATATTATTACAAAGAAACAATACAGGTCAAATACCATTATTCTTGCAGAATTAAATACACAGAACATTATACAATAACAAGTTAAAGAAAGCACACATGTACACGTAATTGTGAAGTGAATTACGTGTTAGTCTTCATGATATATCCTTAATCATCTTTCTCGGTCCACCTAGATGGAATGCTTTGTTCGTTTCTAAAGAAGTTCTCCGGATCAACGACAGTTTTCACCCGAACAAGCCGATCAAAATTACCCTTGAAATATTTGATGCCCCAAACGCTTGCTTGTGCATAACTTGTCGGTCCTTCATTGTTGTTGACTCCGATATCAAGATCTCTATAATTTATGTATGCTGCCCTGGGGTTCTTTGAGACATAAAGAGCCATGTAGCTGTAGAGCCTCCTAATCCAACTTATGTATCTGTCCGTATTTTGAACTTCGTTTGCTTGCCAATACACCAAATGCTGGATTTTGTACAAGTTGCCTGCTCTGTGTGGAAATGGAATGGCGGATTCAGGAATTTCATCCATTCTTCCACCGTAAGGGCTGAAGATAACTTCAGACTCATCTGCTTCTGGTTCGTAAAATAGTCTCCAGATGCCTTCGAGTCCATATTCAGGAATAGGTTTCTGTACGTAATCTGATTTCGCTTTGAAGTAAGGTACGCTGGGCTGAGTCCTGTTGAGCAAAACTTCACGTGAGTCTATAGGGAACCCTGCAAAATACAGGATAGATTGGATCCAGCTCATTTCCCTGCAGTCTTCTCTTACCAAACCCAACTCAGGAAACCTTTCTTGCATCATTGGAAGCAATTTGTCGACCTCGCCAAGGAAAATTGAATTAAAGGCAGCACGAATGGTCATGTTCCTTCCATTTTGGCTGGAATTCACCTTTCTTATAATGATTCTAATGAACAAGTCTTTGTCCATTTTGGGTGCAACGTATTGCCAGCGGTGAATGAGTTGAGTAGCATTTTGTTCCAGAGTTTTCTGGATTGTGAAAACAGTGACCTTTTCTGGAACGTCCACCAGTTGTACCTTCCATGCAGTTATTATGCCGAAGCTGGCACCTCCACCACCTCTAATGGCCCAGAATAGATCTTCGCCCATTGATTTTCTGTCGAGAATTCTTCCATTAACGTCGACTATTCTTGCATCAACAACCTGATCTGCAGCCAAGCCGTATTTTCTCAGCAAAGTGCCGTAGCCACCTCCACTGAAATGCCCACCAATACCAACTGTCGGGCAAACTCCAGCAGGAAACCCTAGAATCGGGCTTTTCTCCGCGATTCTATAATATAATGAGCCAATGTTGGCACCAGGTTCGACCCAAGCGGTTTTCTCCTCAACATTAACTGTGATTTTACTGAGGTTGATCAAATCAACAATCACAAACGGGACTTCTGACACATAGGATAGTGCCTCGTAGTCATGGCCGCCACTTCGAGTTCTAATTTCCATGTCATTTTCTTTAGCGCAGTAGATGACAGGGGGGATTTCAGATTCATGTTTCGGGGTAATAATCACATGGGGTTTTGGAGTAGAATCTGATGTGAATCTCAGGTTCTGGATAGAAAACCGTAGAATGGAAGTGTAAGAAGAGTTGCTTGGGGTGTAAGTATTATTGGAAATTGATGGGTAGTTATGGAGACATTCAAGAAAATCTTCGTGATCATCTGCGAAAGCTGCAGATGAGCAGGAAAATATGACAAGAAAAATGAAGGAAATTGTAGAAATGCTTGAAATCTTCATGCCTTTTGATATATGATAAATTTTTGGTATATGTTAAGGGGTCATGAGTTCTATTTATAAAGCTTCTGAGGGCGAAAAAAACTCGTTGCAAAAGTTTGACCGAGAATATTAGGTTTGATAATTCTTAATATCGTGTGATTAGAAGCCATATAGCAGCCTATAGCATGAGCATATCTATATTGAATGTTCTCATATATTAAATTATTAACTATTGTCATTGATCTCAGGATTAATTTTATCTTTTCATTAATGTTTATAGAAAAGGAGTAACCTAAGTAGATTTTTAATTGTACACTTGCATGAAATTTCAAAAATATATTTAATAATATTTATCTATACACTTCATCATTTAATTCATGTGTATACTCTATAATATTCTATATCTATAATATAATTAAAAATTGTCATGAAGTGATAATATATAAAATTACCATCCAAAAAAATTATTATGCATTAAGTTAATATTAATCTAATTATATCTAGTTAACTAATTATATATACATGTATGCCCGTCATCTCCTATTATAAACCTGTAATATCATATAGACAAAAAATTTCTCAAGATAAAATTCCCAATTCATAATTTGTAGCTAGAAAAATGAAATTTACTTTTAGCGAGAAAATGAGGTTGTGTTGCATGGGTGCCCATGTGGGTGCGTGGGTGAGGGGGCGACGCGATACGGATACGGGGATACGAATTTTTGAAAAATTCAGGGTGATATTCGGCAAGGATACGTCTACTTATTTATTATTTTATTATATATAATACCTGTAAAATATATAAAAATAACAATTCATAATATATCATCATCAATCCAACATATAAGCATAATAAAGTTTTCAATTCAATTAAAAATTTAAAACAAGTCAGATCTTCTGTTCGTGACTTTGGGTTGAAAAGGTAAGTAAAATAATTAATATTTTCTATTAAAAGTTTTTTTTTATTTTAAGTTTTGTGGATTAATAAGGTAATTGAGCTTTCTTATTTTAAATTTTAAAATTTTTTCCATAATTTTTTTTTTAAATGACCCCAGACGCACCCAAGACGCACTGGATTCGCACCCAAACGCACTTGGTGCGCGTTTTCCTTTTTTTTTTCAAAATTCGCCACGTGGCGCACCGGGTGCGAATCCCACGCGAATCGCACCCGCGCCGTATCCGATATTGCATTTTAGTATTTTTTTTTTTGGAGAATCCGTGCATTAGAGAAATGAGGCTATAAAAGTAGAAATGATCATTATTGTTTTATAATTCAATTTTCAAGTTGACATTTTTTATTCTTTGTCTAAGTTATTTTACATTTCTTTTTTAATATAAAATATTTATTTAATTAGTTGAAAATTTAAATTCATTTCATTTCAAGGAACATAAATTTAAAGGGTCAATATTATACATGCATATCAGAAACAATATGAAAGATTAACCGTTTTGTAACGAGGAAGAAGCTTCATATTTCGTCCAATAAGACCAATATGAAAGATCAACCGTTTTGTAACGAGGAAGAAGCTTCATATTTCGTCCAATAAGTCTATATTATCTAGAATATTTGATTTTTCAAGGTTGCAAGATTGACATCTTATGTTTCTTTATCGTTCACGAAAGGCTTAGGTGTCTAATGACCAAGTTTTATAATGTGCAAGTAACATCAAAATTCTACAAACTTTATTTTCAGGGAAAAAAATTAACTTTAATTAATCGCTATATATAAATAAAGGTAAAGTCTTTTATGCATCAGGTGCGTTGTGCAACTGAAGTGCCTTTTCGAAGTGCGCAATTTATTTTCTTGAAACATTAATTCAACTTGCTTTACACTCAACAAAGTCAAATGTTTCAGGAACGTTTTAAAAAAACAAGTTGCTCGTTTAAAAAATGCAGTTGAGTTGCACGGTGCGTGCACCTGGTGCAAAGGAAGCTTACTCATAAATAAATTATAGTAGACGATCTTATACATGAGACAAAATCTCAATATTAAATTTGAAAAAATGGCCTTTAATTCTTAGGATTTTATAAATTGTTCTGTAACTTTTGAATTATCTAAAAATGTTTTCGTAACTTTAAAAATTATATTCTCTCCGTCCCAAAGTTATTTATCCATTTTTTTTCAAGAGTAACACTCCTGTGAACCAGATTCATTCTATGAACTCTAATTCAATACGACCCATTTTGAGGATGTGGGTTGACCCAAATTTTCTCCCCACTTGCGCGCTGCTCTCGCCATCGCATTTCAGTTGTTCTCGTGTCATTACTATTATTATATAAAACTCTCACTGTTACAATATAAAATTATTATTGTTATGCTATAAAACTCTCACTGCTACGCTATAAAATTATAACTATCATTCTATAAAACTCTCATTATTACGCTATAAAATTATCACTCTATAAAACTCTCACTATATATCATGTTAATAAATCATCACTATTATTCTATAAAACTCTCACTGTTACGCTATAAAACTCTCACTCTATAAAATTCTCACTATCATGTTATTAAATTATCACTGTTATTCTATAAAACTCTCACTGTTATTCTATAAAACTCTCACTGTTACGCTATAAAATTATAACTCTATAAAACTCTCACTATCATGTTATTAAACTATCACTGTTACTCTATAAAACTCTCACTTTTATTAAAAAAAAAAACTCTCATTGTTATTCCATAAAGCTCTCACTATTATTCCATAAAAAAACGAACGAAGCCTGATCTTAAGATTGCAATGATTTGTATATCTTTCCCTTTTTTCTAACCATCTCCTCTATCTCAATCATCTTCTCTATCGTCAGTTTCTACTCTTAGTTCTGTTACATCACCCACCTCTCCCTCCTCCTGGCCTCCGCCACCGCCCAATTGCTTTGAGATTTGAGAAATCGAGCCTCTCGATTCTCAAATCGCCTTGGGATTCGAGGGAATTGAAGTTGCTGGTGCGAGTGGAGTGCGGGGTTCTGATGGCCATGTTTGTGATGTAGATCGGGATTTTGATTTTGAGTTGATCGATGCGGAATAGTTGTGTGAGGGAGTATGAGGGTTTGGAGGCGGAGAAGGGAGAGGCGGTTCGTACAATGGAAGAGAGGAGAATGAAAGAGGCGGTCCAAATGGTTTATATCTGATCCGCTTTGCAGTATATGAGTCATATTTGACCAGAGTTCATAGCATGAATCAGGTCTACACAAGATTTTGTCTTTTTTCAAAAGGTCCGCCCAAACTTATATATCCCATAAAAGATAATAAAACAACTACCCCATTTTCAACTATCTCCTCCCAAACATCTCAAAATTATATCTCAGGTCATTACTTTTAACCACAAAAAGTTATCTACTTTAAGTAATAAAGTAGAAATGATTACAATACCCTCATCTAAAAGCTATTTTATCATTTTATATACTAATAAATAATTATCATATTAAAATTCGTGTCTAAAGCAAATGGGTAAATAACTTTGGGACGGAGGGAGGTATATGCTAAAAATGCGAACCAACCGATAGTAACCATAGTTACCAGTTTCCCAACTTGTTGAAGCTGATGTGGCTCATTTTTATCTGACGTACGTGGCATTTTAACTTTTCTTCTTTATAATTTACATGTTTTATAAATTATAATAAAAAAATAATAATAAAAAAAAATCCTTAATTAGAATTAAATATATCAGCAAAAGTCCACAAAAAAATTACTAAATATGAAACAGGTAACAAACAAGAAAGAAGTTGATCGAAAGCAACTTTTTTCCAAATTTTAATCGGTTATTCTCCATCCAATTAATATTCAAATCAATTGAAATTTGAAGCACGATGAAGAATTTCATAAACACATGTATATGCAATATATATATATATATATATATATATATATATATATATATATATATATATATATATATATCAACAAATTATTCAATATAACTAAATAAAAAAATAACTTGATGAAAATGAGAAAATAAATGTAGATCGTGGTCAGGCGTAGAACAAATTACGATACGTACATAGAAGGTTTGTTTTGCTGCTTGTTGTGCTTTCCCTTTTTTGCAAAATATGACGAATGCGTTCTGGAAGGGGAGGAGAGGTTATATATATATTTCGACTTTGGCAAGGGGATTGGTGAGGGCAACGAAAGCCCTCGTCATATTTTAAACCATAAACCTAAAATGTTCAATTTGGCCAGAGTTAAATGCACTCGCTACTAGCGAGGGTGAAGAAAGTCTTTGCCTTTTCTTATAACATACGTTGTCGTTTACAGCTTTCAAATTGGCGGGATACAAAGCCCTCGCAAATATTTAATATAAACGTCGTCACATGAAGCCAATCCTCGTCATGGAAATATTTTTAGTCCTATAATTTTGTATTTTTCGCAAATTGTTCCAATATATTTAACAAAAAAATCAACTAGTCCCGTAAGTTTGCACATTGCTCAACTTACATCCCATTTTTACAAAATAATGTTATTTTTTGCTCCATAACTCTCACTTTTTCGCAAATCGCCCCAAGCCATGTGCCATAAACGATGGTGTTTGATAAAAATGGGACGTAAAATGAGTATTATTCAAAATTGCGGGACTAAAATGAATTTTTTTTAACTATAATTGGAACGATTTACGAAATAGGCGAAAGTTAAGGATCAAAAACGTTTTTAACTGCGAGGGTACGTCTAAACCTTATTGGCGAGGGTACAAGCTCTCGCAAATGCTCTCGCCAAAACACCGTTTTTATTTTGTAGTGATGCTGATTAAATTCAATTGTGCAATTTGATTAAATTGATTAATTACTCTCAAGAATGTGAAAGGTTTGGTGTTGGAAGGATATAAACAACATTAACACTTGGAACGGAAAGAAAGAAAAATGGTGTCATGATAACGAACAATGAAGCCATTAGAATTAGAACAGTAATCTGACAACGTTGATAACATAAATTTTTATTTATTTAATTATGTCTGGTCCATTTAGAACGTCCCTATTCTCTCTCTCTCTCCTTTTAATTAATCTAGCACTAGTGCGGGCAATCTTTTAATGTAATTATAACAAAATTAATAGAAACCAAATTAAATAATTTGGTGATTCAATTCGTCATGAATGATTATATTTGGGGGCACAACCAAGCTAGGAGATTTATTAATATTTTTTGAGGATAACAATTACAATAAATCAAATGAGTATTTATAAGTGAAATTGAACAAAAACCCTAAAGGTCCATTCTGGTCGAACACTGCTAAAAAAATATCCCAAAATTTAGATCATCGAGAACAGTAGCGGATCCAAGAATTTATAAGGGGTGAGCTAGAAAAAAAATTAGACCAATAACTTTAAACAAAATAAAATATTTTCAATGTTTATTAAACTGTACTCGAAGAAACTTCAAAACATAAAATTCATCAACAAATGAGTATATACCTACATTGTATAAGAAAAATTAATAGAATAAAAAAATTTACTTGATCGGCCTTGAAAATTTAGGATGAATATTGAAAAATAAAATCAAGAATAAAGAATCTCAAATTTCCTTAGACTCTAAATATTTCCTGCTCTCGGTGAAAATAATTTTTTTGAAAAAGTAAATTTTTTTATTTATTTTTAGATAAAAGGACATGTAGTTGTTTGCTAATATTTCTATAGGAATTGAGGAATATTGATGAGTTTTAAGTGAGTTTATAATTATGGTGTGCTGGTATAATTAATTTGGGTAGACTAATGGGCTAATTTTAAAATTTTTACATATAATAAATACAATATATAGTGGAGAAAATGCCTCTAAGGTGCAAAAATCAGAGACAAGTGACTCTTAGGTACAAAAAAATTGAGGAGTGACTCTAAGGTACAAAATGAGATATTTATACACTAATACACATTTGGGCTTGGACAGTTGTTAAAAAAGCCCTTAGAGAGCGGTTATAATAGAGTTGTCCAAGTAACAGTTGTCCAAGCTTGGACAGCTATTAAAAAACCGTTGTCCAAAAGTTGGGCTTGGACAGCGGTTTTCAACCGCATTGCAAGAGGGGCTTGGACGTGGTTAATAAATTTGTCTAACTTAATTTTTTTTTATATAATTTCGTTTATTATGTTAGATAGACAGTTGTTATTAACCGTTGTCCAATATCTTTTTTTTTAATTATTAATTTATATTTTTAAAATCCTATAATAAAACTATAAACCAAAACTTATATATACGTCCAATACCATAAACCATAAACCAAAAATCCTATAATAAAACCATAAACCAAAACTTATACCACATATATATATATATACGAAAACATCAAATAAACATACACATCATAGAATAAATAAACATACAATCATAAACATACGTCCAATACACCAAAAACATGAAATATATATCATCACAAATATATAATTTAATTATATGCTACCAAAATTTCAAACAACGATCACTCAATAATGTATGAATATAAGAATCGATTGTAAAGGTACCCCGTCTAATCGTTTTTCCATTTCTCCAGTCTTTTCTTAGAGTAAGAATTGAGTCATAAAAAATCAAGTCAAGCCACACAATATATATTCATCTCTAACAAGTTGTTCATCTCTAACACTAACAACATTAATCCTAATAAATTAACACTAATTTATGCTTAAATCCTCACACAAGCATATTATCAAACACCTTGAGTGCATCAAACACCAATATATATACACCAATATACATACACCAATATACATACACCAATACATACAACATGATATATACACACCAATATACATATATATATACACCAATATACATGATATACATACACCATACATACAATTAAACAAAGCCACTAACAACAATTAAACAAAGCCACACAAAATATATATATATATATATATATATATATATATATATAAAATTAAATATATATATAAACCAAGCATCAATTGTTCATCTCTAACACTAACAACAATTAATCCTAACAAATTATATAAACAATTAATCCTGACATATATATATACTAACATATATATACATATACACATTAATTCAATATATATATATATACATATATATACTAACATATATATATATAATAATAATTACCTATGGAAGGAGAAAAAGGCGACGGGCGGGCGGGGTAGGGGAGGTTGGCGGCAAAGAAGGGCAATGATAAGGGAAGGGAGGACGCGCAGCGGATGGTTCGATTTGGGGGAGAGGGAGGAGGAGGCTAGGGCTTCTGGTTACCGATTTGGGGAAATAAAAGCTAATGGGAAGACGACGGCGGCGACGGAAGGGGAGGACGCGCGACGGAGTTCGATTTAGGGTAGAGGAAGGAGGAGGCCCTACTGCAGGTTCACGATTTAATTTGGGGAAAAATATAAGTCTGGTTCGCGATTTGGGTCGTTATTTAATTATCCGAACACTTGTCCAAACTATGCCCTTGGACAGCGGTTCAAAATCGCTGTCTAAAACATTTGCACAACGGTTCTCAACCGCTTTCTAAGTGTTAAACTTGGACAGCGTTTGAACCATTGCTTATTTTTTTTTTTATTTAAAACCGCTCTCCAAGTTTATAGCTTGGAGAGAATTATTGGAAAAAATGGTTGTCCAAGTCATAAATTGTTAAAAGCTTAAATGTGTAGTAGTGATACCCCTAGAGTCAATTGTTATTACATCTTCTATCCCCACACCAAAAGTGGCCCATGCATCTCAGGATACTCTCTCTCTCTCTCCATCTCACTCTCTCTTTTCTCTCTCTCAGTAAACTCTCTCTCTCTCTCACACACTTTTTGAAACCTCTCTCCCAATTCAAACCCACGAAACTCACAAAACCCACAAAATAGTAAAGGGATATAGGGTGGCCTACGAAAATCGCGAGTGGCGGATGGTGACGATGGTTTTGTGTGATTATCTGGTTGTGGGGGTGTTGGGCGGCGGCAGATCTGGTTGTGGGTGTGTTGGGCGACGACAATCGCGGAAATCTACGGTGGTGGTGATGGGCGCGCGGCGGTGTGGTTGTGATTTTGGGGGGCGACGGGGTGATGGTGGTGGGCCGCGGTCGGTTCTGGTTTGCGGGAGGGTGGAGGGTGGGGCGAGGCGGTGGTGTTTGGTGGTTTTAAGGTGGTGCTTGGTGGATCTGGGTCGCGGCTAATAAGGTGAAATATGCTAGCAACGTTGATTTGTATCGATCGCATTCTGATAATCGGAGGGATTCGTGACGGTTTCTCTGTTGAGCGGCGACGAAATTGAACCTCATTAGTTGTGGGAGATTTGCATGTCAATGCTCATCTTCATCTCAATATTGTTTCGGCAACTATTTTTGTATTGATTTGTGTTGGAATTTATCCTTGAAGAAAGCTAGGGTTATATTTGGGGGAAAGGATTTTAGGTTTCTCTAGGAACGTTTTTTAGTATTTTTCTGTTTAATTTATTTATTTTTGTGTTGATTTTGCGTAGTGGTGGATCTATGGTTGTTTGGGGCGTCCATGGACGACGGCGGCGCGTGCGGTGGTGTTGTCACTGTTGGAGCTATCTATAGTTTAAATAAGCATGATTTTTAAAAATAAAAGGAAATTGGGTATTTCAGTGGATTCAAGCAAAATTTTTCTTCTCTCTTTCGATGTATTTTGCAACCTGGTTTCTTTGAAATTTATGTATATAGTTGACGATTTGGCTGATGGGTTTTGAATTTTTTCTCATCAATAGGAAGATTTTCATTGAGGGTTTGGCAAAAGTTACAGCAGACATCTGTGTTAGGATTTTGAGCAAGCAATTATAGGAGAAAATAATGGAACAACGAATTAAGGAACAAACAATTTGGTTACACAGTTCGTCAGACTGACTACATCTGGGGGCACTACCAAGCCAGGAGAGATATATTAGTTTTCTTGTATGACCATACAAGATAGTGCAAGATACAATAGGGGAGTTAAGGGTTATTTATACAAAAACCTAGATTTGGCCCATCTTGGCCGAAACCCTAGAAGATGAAACTTGGCCAAAACCCTAAATCCTCATACAGGCCTCGGAACCGCTTGACCTCGGGCCTTGGTCGAGCGGTTCTGCTCGAGCACCAACATTGGTCGAGCACCTTGGTCGAGCACCTTTGGTCAAGCACCTTGGTCGAGCACCTTTGGTCGAGCACCTTGGTCGAGCACATCTGCTCGACCAAACCCCCTGGTCGAGCACCTTGAGCGCGCTGCATCCCCGTTTCACTCAGGCTCAATAACCCAACAATCTGTTTTTTTAATTTTTTTTAAATTTCTATCTTGTGTAATTTGCAGAATTTGTATAATTTGTAATTTCTTTTTTTTTTATATGCCGTCCACGGTTGTATAATTTGTAATTTAGGGTTTCCTTAGGATTTTTTTTAGTATTTTTCTTTTTAATTTGTTTAATTTCTCCTAACTTGGAATAAAATATAGTTTTTTTTAAATACACTCCAAAATTGATCAAAATACAATTTTTTTTTAAATGCATTCCAAAATTGA